>CM047875.1:23054522-23079522 GCA_026212405.1 Petrea volubilis | reverse complement strand
AAATATCTTTTTCACATAAAATTATTTTTTATGCAATAATCACTTTTTTTTATCTATTAAAGAAACTAAAATGTATACTTTGTACAGTGTTTTTTGATTAATAAAACTTTCAATATTCAAGATGGTTTGTAGTATTTTCATTTAAATTTTCAATCATGTTCTTATTTTCCTACATAAGTAGGCATGAGCATATAATGTAATCAAATTCTATATATTTCAACTTAAGTATAGAGGTTTTTTTTTCAATACAATACATGTCTTATGTATTCTCACATAGACAAACTCTCTATGTAGACACACACACACACACACACACACACACACTATAAAAGTCTATAATGAATGATATGAAATATTTCCATTAAAAAAAATTTCAATTATCATTTTATTTAGTCATCCTAATTTTAAATTTTAAGTATATGCTTTTTTATAATATCAATTAATCCATCTTTATTCTTACAGATCCTAATTTTTTTTTATCATAATTTATTTTTATATTTGTAAAAATATATCCAAATAAACACATGTTTAAAAAACATACTTTCAATTCTTTTTTCTTTGTAAATCACTTTTCTAAAGCTATATACCATATTAATATCTAACAATATTTCTTTTAGCTTTGTGTGTGTATTAACGAAACTATTTAGTTATCACCTTATTTGATTTATAGAAAATTTATGAATATTTAAATCCACAAAACCCTCACCCCCCCCTGCCCCACCTCTTCTTTTATCTACACACACACACACACACACACACACACACATATATATATATATGTATATTATTTATGTCACCTAAATTTAAAATGAATATGATATTTCTTATACAAGTTTATTAAATAATGTGAGATTCCAACTTTACATAAAACATGAAAGAACACTTGGAAACTCAAACATGTAAATAACACTCAGAATTTTTTGTTGATGATAAAACATTTTTTCTTATTTGTGTCTGTAATTTAAAAAATTTAATGCTCTCCGCCTGAACGGTTATGCATATGTTGAGAGCTTTATTGTGCTCTATTTTGACATTTATGAAATTCTAATAATTCTTACTTTTGATTAGTATAGGTATGCGATTGTTAATAATTATTTTAAAAAAATAAATATTTTTCTAAAATCCCATTAACTTAAGATATGCTATATTTTAATTTAAGTACTCAAACAGTTACATTATACTTTTATTTGCAATGTCCCATTTACGATATGTCAATCAATGAATCAATCTAATTCTTAAATTATTAGAATTTAGAAATACATATCACTTATTTCTTTATACTTTTCTCTTTAAAAAATGCAACAATTAATTATACAAAAATCTAACCTAATCTAATATTTATCAAGTAAAATGGTGTGGTAAGCTATTTAAGTATTTAGTATATGTGGCAATTAAGTGGAAAATATTTTCTTACTCCCATTTTCCATGTAAATTTTTGTCTTTATTTATGTTTGTACTGCTTAATGTTATCATCTATTTAGTATTATTATTATTATTATTATTATTATTATTATTATTATTATTACTATTATTATTATTATTACTACTACTACTACTACCACCACCACCACCACCACCACTACCACCACCGCTACTACTACCACTACTATTACTACCACTACTACCACTACCACTACTACTGCCACCATTTAGAGTTTTTTAATAACATTATTGTCCTTGAAGTCAAATTCTACTAATTGCTATTGCCATTGTAATACAGACTTAGATATATAGCCGCATCAAAAGGGCATTAGAAACAATTAATTATGGCAATTTACCCTATTGTACAAACCATGTTTATTGCCAAAAGATTTGACTTATGTACACGTCCATGTGATTTTTGTGCAATACTTATGTCATATTATGTTTTTAGAATCTTTGACAAAGTTAAATTAAAATTAAAAACCCTAACTTTAGCTAGAAAATATCCTAAAATAGCATGTTAACTAAAAATATTTTTTAAATTTACAATTAATATTTAAAGGTAGAAAGATCTTTTTTTTTTCCAACCACCGTTACCTATCAAACTCTTGGTAAAAAGATTATAGTATTATTTAAGATGTTTCTATGACATTCTTCAAGTTACACTTTTGAAATTTAATCAATATTATTACTTTGAAGTACGATTTTAATTAATATAAGGGTGTCTTTTTGTAGGTTCATAGTATTAATAATGTTAACTGGAATCATGTCAAACTTTTTCATGCTACAATGTCAACATGTAATTCAATTGCACTATTTTCTCAATATTTCTTATTTTTAAGAAATAAAAACCATCACAATATATATATATATATATATATACATACATAGATACATATATGTTTATAGTCATCACAATATGTATATGTATGCTAACATATATGTCTATATGTTAGCATCTACGTCTCCCATGTATGTTCCTCTTTTATTAAATTTTAGTTGATATATATGTGTGTGTTTCTTTATTTATAAAATTATAAATAAAATTTATAGTTTTTTATACCAAATTATATTTCAGGGTTCATTATATATATTAAAAAAATGTATTCATTTTTCATCATTGTATCCACATTTTTCATCTCTTTATGAATATTCTTAAAGTAAGTGTATTTTTTTTTTATTCGTTGAAGATATCTTATATAATTTTAATTTTTGCAAAATATCTTTTAACTATTATGGTTATGAATCATAATAGTCTAAAAGAAAAGGTCTAAAATTTGTAGTAAGCCCATACAAATTATATAATTTAAAGTTTTGAATAATTGATACTTCTTTTATAATTTATAATATTTTTATAGTTATAGTACTTTTTGTTAATTTTTGAAAAATTTGTAGTACGATATTACCCCGTATCTAATTAAGTTTTTGTTGCATTCTAAAAAATATGGCAAATGATTCATCCACTAATGACTTGCAAAATGACAAATAAGTGGGGATGAAAATCTATGATCGGATGTAATTATAATTAACAAAACTATTTTAGAATAGATAAATGCTTAACAAATTAATCTATCTTCATATTATATTATCCATTTCATTATGTAATTACATGGAAGATGATCACAATAAAATTTTGTATAATAAAAACTATCTATTAACTAATAATGGGACCAACCACTATAATAAAATAGTTGGGCTTTTTCATGACATTGATCGTGGCCACAAAAATAAATAAATTGTCATAATGTATAAAAGATGGTGGTTTTTTTTTTGGTCTTGGCCACTCGATCCAAATCTATTGGCCGACTAATTCGAATTGGGTACTGCAGAGGCCCATTATGGGGGCGACCCTCCCAACTCAGTTGCTCCATTCACAACACTAAGCTTCAAACTGTAGACTTTGCTTAAGAGATCAAGTGTCCAATCCCGTTAGACCAACTGATAATTGGTATAAAAGATAGTGGTTGATGATGCATGTTACCTAATATTTGTTAAAGTTATTATTGTGTGTCCTTTATTTTGAAGAGATTATTGTCATTTTCATCCGTTAAAGAGATTATTGTTAAAGAGATTATTTTCATTTTCATCCGTTATGTTTGGGGTGTATGTTTTGCCCGTTAAATATTCACTAAGCAATTTTGGTCCTATATGTTTTGAAAATATTGCAATTTCGATCCGATTTCACCGGAATCCGTCAGAACTCACTAATGTGACATTACAATTTTGTGTGCCACATCATCAAGTTCCAACGGATTTCGGGGAAATCAGACTAAAATTGCAATATTTTAAAACATATAGGATCAAAATCGCAGAGGGTATATTTAACGGGGCAAAAAGCACACACCCCTAAAAATAACGGACCAAAATGGAAATTAACCCTTATTTTTTTATATAGAATTAATGCAAAAATTAATTTAATATATTTACTCTCTTATTGAACTATTTAGTTTTAAAAGTGTGATTCTACTTTTAGATTGCACGATATTAACATGTAAAAATAAATATGGTAGTTACTTTCTATTGTAACGTTAGAAAATTCAGCGTTTACGTATAATAGTTGAGAGATGGTGTATTTCAATCTATATGAACTCGATTATATTGGGTAAATTTATTTTAAAAAGTGCAAAAAAAACAAGCTGAAAATAATATGAGAAATTCTATTGTTACTCATGTCTCAAACCTTTTACTAATATTCATTAATGTGTTTCATTCTCAGGAAGTATGTAAACAAGTTTTTGGATGATAAATACTAAAATTTGAGTCTTAATAAAATGATAGAGTTATTAAAATAAGTTCATAGTGTGAGGTACATGTTATGGTTTTTATTATATAATATAATATTTATTTTTTACACTCACTTGGGTTGATACTACCTATTTTGGTATGAAACATTCAATTAAAAAATTCAAGAGAAAAAATTGATGAATATCGTAAAAATAAAATTGGCAAGGTTTACTCAATTTATTACTTAAATATTTTATGTTAGAGAGAGAATTGATATAATTAAATAATCTATATGTCTATTGTTCAACACTTTTAACACAATTTTACAAATGCATTACTCTAAATAGTAATTGATGATTAAAAATAAGTGTTGAGTATCCGTATTAACAAATTCAAAGCATATAAGGAAAATTTTCATCTTTTTTCTTTTGTTTCCTCATAAATTTTACATTTTATATGTTGGATTATCAATATCAAATAGTTTTTATTCTAAATATTAATATTTCAAATACGAATATTTTTCATGCAAACAAATATGAAGTTGTAGAAAATTGTGCAACTCCTATCATATTAGATCTGATGAAAATAAGTCATATTTATTTGAAATATTCTTTTGTTTTTCTTATTTCAATAATTAAATTGTAATCAATAACTTCTTTTGTTAATTATTTTGCATTTGTAATATTTGTAGAAGAATTTCATTATCTATGCTACATCTTAAATTAAATATACTATTTTTTTAAAACAATTTGCAATTACTGTCCCGTGCAACGCATGGGTTAAAAAACTAGTTAAATTTTTATTATAACATAAAAAAGTAAGCTAAAAATTTAATGCTATTGGGTCCATTAGATCATTATTACTCCTTCTTTTTAATTTATTGGAAAAGTACAATGTTCTTTTTATTTAAAAAATTACCATGGTACTTATTATAATTTTTTATTTTTTATTTTTTACAACCATGGTACCATAGTATTTTTTTAACAAGGATGAATTATTTTAAAAATATATATTAAATATGAACATCTGTATTTTTTCAAAAAAATAAAATTCATAAAATATGGATATCATTATTAAGTAAATTATTCATATTATCTGTAAATTTACTCTAAAATGATTGATTTGCAATGACATTAATTAATGTATTTGTAAAAGTGATTTGCATATATAAAATACATAGAGAGGAGTACAACAAGCACCAGCTGGCAAAAAAAAAAAAATGTTTTGACTATTAATGGACACAAATTATGATATTTGATAACAACAACAATAACAATAATAGTAATAGTATGGTTTTAATGAATATAGATCTAGCTATATGATGCAATACAACATTTATATATAAAAAAGTATGTGCTTTTTAGAGAAAATAACCAAATATGAAAATCATTTATTGATTTGCATAATTATGGTTAATATGTATAATTCAATATGAAGTTAACCCTCCCATTTCACAGAAAGCTCTGACTGTTATTCTGCAGTTTAGAAGAGAGAAAATTGCACTTGACAAGGAGATTGAGGAATTGGCAAAGAAGAAAAAGAAACAGGAGTTCTTATTGTTTGTAACATGGTTTATGGTTTTTTTATTACTGGCTAGGTTTCTAGAAAATTAGAATGTGATGTCAACTTGGGTTCAATTTTGGGCAAAATTTATGGACAAGCCCACGGATGTATATTGTTTAACTTTTTGTCATGGAATATGAATTTTATCCTTGAATGAAGCTGTTTTGTTATGTTAAATGAAGTGTGGCAAGTTGTGAACAACTATTAATGCATCAACAAGTGAACAACTATTAATGAACAAGACAATATTTATATCATTTAAATTATAACTATTTGAAGGTCTTAATATGTAACAAGTGAACAACTATTATTGAACAAGATAATATTTATATCATTTAAATACCATTTCAAGACATACAAATTCATCAACTAGTCATATACATTAATTATCATTCAGTTAATGTCTTCAAAATGACACATCATATTCATGTTTTTCGTCATCCAACAAGTTAAGTGGTGATCTTCACCCAAATAGACAAAAACATCAAGTTTGGCACAACAAAAAAGTACAAGTTCATACAAAAACATCAAGTTTGCTCAAAAAAGAAGTTTTTCATCATCTTATCATAACCACGTCATTGGTTTTTTCCTTTTGTTCTTTGCTTTCTTGGCTTCATTCCTTCTTTGAGCAAGTTTTGAAGTCAAGTCATTGAGAGTAACATATTTTTGTCCACCTTCAACCAAGATAGTGTTGGATGTCCCAAAGGTTGGTCTTGAAGTCCTTGCAAAAGAGGGCATTGGTTATCCTCCTTTGAAAGGTGCTGGTGCTCTAATGTTCACTTCGGGTAGTCTTGGGGGTGGAACTTGACCTTGTTGCAATTGCTCATACATGGTTGGTGGGACTGTGTTAGGTTGAATGAAACTGTAACTTGTATCAGGGGCTGTGTTAGGTTGACGAGCCTCTTGTGTTGACGGTGCGCCCTGTGACACAATAACTGCATAACAAAATTGGATAGTTAGATGCCAAAATATTTTACGATAAATTCCATAAAAACCCCTTGTGTTATCAAAAAATAGCAAAAAATCCCATGTGATCGGAAAACAGCCTAAAAACCCCTTGTGTTAATAGTCAACCTAGCATAAAACCCCGCTTCCATCCAAATTGACGGTGTTGATAGTACACATGCCTTGTGTGCGTTTTTTGGTTGTGTTTATATATTTTTGACTATTAATTGACCAAATTTTTGACTGAAATACCCCTTTTGTCTTTTTAAATTTTTTGATTTCTACCCAATTACCATCAAACACTAACAAAACCTTCTATCCATGGCCAAATCCCCAAAACCTTTTCAGATCTTCAGATCCGCTGTGTATGTGTGAGAGAGAGTAAGGGGTGGGGGGAGGGAGAAAGGTTGTGGAGAGACAGAGAGAGAGAGGATAGGTGAAGCAGACAACATGTGAGTATGTGTGAGTGTGTGTGTGAGAGAGAGTCAATGTGAGAGAGAAGTTGGGATGAGATTTTTATTTAATTTATTTTATATTTATCTAATTATATTTACTAAATATTATATTTTTTTTATTCCATGATCAATCATGACCGTTCTTTTCTACAATTAAGATCTAACGGCTATTCATAAAAGGGGCATAACGGGTATTTCAAAAAAAATTAACGTCATTAAGTTAAAGTTGACGGAGAGAGCGTGTGTGCTAAATTTTTCACAACATGGGGGGTTTTTAGTCTATTTTCCGATCATAGGGGTTTTTTGCTATTTCGCTATAACACAGGGGGGTCGTTTGGAATTCGTCCAATATTTTATAGAGAAAATAAAAAATAAAGATTACTACATTCATATGCAATCACTGTCGTTGTGTCATCACCTTCATTACTAGCTCGTGGCATGGATTGAGCTTGAGTTACATTGACTGCATGCAATGAAATCATTTATCAGTTATGAAGTTTGCAGTTAATCGAGAAAAGATGTTTCAATTTATTACTAGCCTCTACATTGCATTTTCTTCTGTTGTGTCCTTTAATGCCACGGTGTGTGCATTTGATTGTTTTTTGATGCTTTCTAAGTTTAAATGGTTTGTCAGACTGCTTCACCTTCTTTTTCTATTTGTTTCTTCCTTCAAAAGGCTCTGTCCTCCTGGCCTTAGTTGATCTTCCACTTGATCTACCTTTATTGGGTGGAAAGGGTGGATTGTATCTAGTTTTCCTCCATTCATCTCTTCCATTTACATGCATGATGACATTTTCATACTCCTTCAGATAAGTCTCTACATAGTAGCACTTATGTGTGAAATCATCAGAATCCCATCATTGGCATGAAATTGCAGTGAGTGCATGCTTACATGGAATTCCAATCAAGTCCCACTTTTTGCATCCACATTTCATTTTCTCCAAATCAACACTATACTTGGTTCCATCAGACACTATGATTTGATAGTGAAGATCATATGCCTTCAATGCTTTAGCATGTCCCCTGTGTCCTCCTATTCTGCTGCAATATTTTCTTGATCTTGGGGCACAACCTCCCTTTCCACCCTTTGTTTGCTTTATCCCTATTCTCATTTAATCTTTTCATCAAGTGATCAAATATTGCCTCAAGCATGGTTAGTATTAGCTGCTCCCTTGCCTTCAAGATGTTGGCATTAAAGGTCTCACACCTATTATTTAACAACATCTCACACTTACTCATTGTTGAGAAGTGTGACTTACTCCATTGGGTTGGAGGTTTGTCCATGAACCAGTCAAATACCTTTTCATCCAACTTCCTTCATCTCCATCATTTTTCTGTGAAACTCATTCATAGTTGTTGCCTTTTTTGTTTTCCAGAGGAGAGTTTTGAAAGCTTGTCCTCTAAAGCCAGCATTTTCAAAATTAACATTTAAATGCCCTACACATAACTTGTGCTCAACATTAGGAAAAACTTCATAAAATGCTTGGATAAGGCCCTTTTGTTTGTGAGACATTAGAGTCAATTCATAATCATTTTGAAGACTTAAATCTACCTTGACAAGAGTCAAAGACCACTCCCAAGTCTCACTATTGTCTCTGTTCACTACAGCATATGCAAGTAGGAGATAATAATTATTGGGGTCTACTGCTACTGCAGTCAAAAGAATCCCTTGATGGGGGCCTTCAAATGGCACCCATCTATACAAATGACTCTCCTACATCTAGCCATAAATGCAAGTTTTAAAGCATTTAAACAAATATACATTCTATCAAATCTATTTTCCTCTCCAGATTCATCAATCCCTACTATAACAATAGAGCCTGGGTTGGTTCTTTTAATCTCCTCAGCATAGTCCCACAAAAAGGCATATTGTTCATTTGGACTACCCTCAAGTATTTTTATAGCTTTTCTCTTTGCTCTGTAAGCCTGATCAAGTGAAATATGCACATTTGTCTTATCATTTACTTCCTCAAGAAATGCCTTCACATCCCTCCTAGCATCAATTTTAAATTTTTTCAAATACTTTTGAGCAAGCCAAGTTGATTTCATATTCCTAATGTGATACACTTCAGAACATGTATGATTAGGATTTTAGAAAATCACTTTGAAGGTTCTCTCATTTGGGAGCTTACTAATATTAATCCTCCATTCACAATTTGTATCATGACATTGAGCATACATTCTATCCTTCCTATTTTTAGTTATATCAATAGCCCTTTTTGTAACAATGGCATGTGAGTGAATTGCATACCTAAACTCTACCTTATTATTGAATGACAAACCCAACTCAAACTTAGGATCATGCATTTGAGACTCCCTAGACACAGGATATCTAGTACCCTCCCTTTCACTGTTAGAACCCCTAGTGCTATCTAACTCATCCCCACTAACAACCACATCTTTATCCCCACTATCTACTCCATCTTGCTCCTCAATTGCACCCTCTTCCCCATCATTTTCCATAAACATATGCCCTACCCACTCAACATCCATATCAACATTCTCCTCAAACATGTAGTCATCCTCACTACCTTCTGACCCACTCTCATACTCAGCATCCCTATCATCACTATCATCATGACTATCTAACCTATCCTCATCAATACTATCTAACCCATCCCCATCATCCTCTAATGGAATGTCAACATCATCATCACCAATTTGTTTACTGCACTCAGGTATGTCTTCTAACCCATGACCAACCCTATCATTATCAGTCCACCAACATTCAAATCCTCATCCAAGCCCTACTTATCACTAATTTCGACATCAAACTCAGTATTTGTATCGACAACCCCATTACTACCTTCATCTTCACTATCTTCATCCTCATATTGTTCAACATATATAGATAAACTCCCTAACTGTATTAAGCCTCTAGATAAACTCCCTAACACTTCATCAGAACCTACAACTTTGTTTCTTTTAGCATGCAATTTCATAGTCCCACGTACCCCAACATGTTCACACCACTGCTCTATTGCAACAACACTAAGACTATTCAGATCCACATGGTCAAATTTGTAATAACATCCACCATAGGGAATCTATCAGAAGAGAACTTACCCCAAAAGTGTACGCTCAAAGTCAGATTTGAGCTACGACTATCTGAAAATATATATACCTATATATATATATATAGTCAAAATTAAAATAACGTCTACAATGATGATATAAAAAACTAAAAAAAATTCAAAAATTCAAACAAGCACATGCAACACGGGACCACAAGCAATAAAGCAACACAGGGCCATAACAAATGTATAGCCTCACAGAATCTTTTAGTACTAAAATGGCAACAAAAGAGAACACAAACCAAAAAAGAACACAGAAAAGGGCTCAAAACACACAGTATGTACCAAAAAAATTGAATAATCTTACGCTACCTAGGTAGGGGTAAGAAGTTTCTCTTAGTGTCTCAAAATTTCACCATTGTCGTGGCCAATCAACGATTTCTTCAGGAATTTCAGTTTTGAAGTTAGGAGACAAGCTTCAATTTTGAGTTTGTGAAGGATCCTTCTAGAAAAAGAGGAATTAGCCACGGATTTGGTCAAAAATTTGTGGCTAAAAAAAATAGCCACGAATTAGCTATAGAAAAAATCCGTGGCTAAAAGTGACGTAGCTAATTTAGCCACGGGTTAGCCATGGCCAGGCCATGGCTAATAGCCACGGATTGGTGGCCACGGCCCATCCATGGCCAAATTTGGTTGTGAAATGATTTTTCTTATTTTTAACATATTCAACAATGGGTAAAATGAATAATAATCCTAAATCAATTTAAATTTATAAATCAAATATTTGAATTTATTTTATTGAATTAGTTATTTAAATTAATTTTTGACAAGTTATATCAAATGATTTTTTACTAGTTAAATCAAACTCGATTTATTCTTTTGGTTCATAAGCCCAATTAAATATACTTCTAACTTTATATTATGGGATAACTTTCATAATTTAATGAAATCATTTATTTTGTTTGACAAGTAGTATCAGGACCATCGAATGGGTTGTAGCCACATTCAGTCTTATATTCCAAATATGTGTTTCATTTTCTTCTTCATTGCATAAATATATACATCAATTGCAAAGATTCTATCAAGTGTATAATCAAGTATAAATGTGTACTAAAAAATAAAAAATAAAATATGATCAACCAAGAGGTCAAGAGTTCGAACCCCATCAAATGCAAGAAAAAAGTTTTTTTACTCTATGGCCGCGGCCAGATCGTGGCTAGCAACTAGCCACGGCCAAACCACGGCTAGCCTGTGGCTAGCAATTAGCCTTGGCCAGACCATGGCTAGCAAGTGGTTAGCAACTAGTCACGGCTAGCCCGTGGCTAATTTTACACTAAAATGTTGTAAATTATCAATAACATTACACGTTATTGAATTATAGATAAAAATATAGTATAAGTTATGGCAATTGATCAATTATAAACTTTTAAAATCAGATAATTAACTTGTATATATACAAGTGATCATAAACGTTGAAGTGAACTGATCAGGATTATATATATAGTAAAACTAATTGTGATATTATAATAAAATGGTAAAGTCTAAACAAATAATTATGAAACTTAAGTTGTGATTTAACAAAAATAGAACATTATAATATCGTCAAATAATTGAGACTATCTTTGGTCATTCGAATTGATATTCAACACACAAATGTATCATTCAATTATATAACAATTTAAAAGATTTATTTGAGTACTAATAGTAAATTAAATGAGGATTATTATTTGTTATATATAATACAATACTTATGAAAATAAATTACACGTTTATATTCAAAGAATATATTAAATTGAGAATGAATAGAAAAAATGAATAATTAAACAATAAAATAACCACGGATTAGCCACGGCCAATCCGTGGCTAAATAAAAAAAATTAATTGGCCATGGATTAGCTACGGCCTAACCATGGCTAATAGCTATGGATTAGGTGTAGCTAATCCGTGGCTATTTTATGGCTAATTTTGTTTTCCTATTTTTTTTCATATCCATGGCTATAGCCAAGGAAAAAATCCATGGCTAAATTCAATTTTTCTAGTAGTGGGATTTCACCACTTCATATGTGAATTTTCAATTTTTAGAGAGAAAACTAGGGTTTATGTGTTTAGAATGTGGGAATTCTGAGTTTAACAAAAGGATTTCCTTTTTTATTAAATCATGTGCATAGCACGTGATTCTCTATTCCCTAAGATACCCACATGGCATACATTGTGTACATATAAGCCATGTCACTCGATCCCCAGCTCATTATACACGTCATTAAAATATTGCCACATTAGACTCATGTCCCGCGCACGTAACATTTTTTGGGCAAAATCACCGCTTCGGCCGCTAGAAATCCTGACATTGCAAAATTTTTAATAGTTTCTATACTAGATTTGCCATCATAAAAAATGGCTATCTTAAAATTGAAAGAGGGTAAAGTTATGATCCCAAAAATACAATTTTCTCTAGATTATAACTATAAGAATTTTAAGAGACTAATTTGCAATTTGTAGAAAAACCATGTGATGAGGTTTTAGTGGGGAGTGCCACGCTTTCGCACTCTTGTTGTAACATCCCAATTTTTATATAGATGAAATAGATACAATAATACTAATTAAAAACCATTTCCTATGAAATACATGGATAGAAACCAAACTTTTGTAGTATATGTGTTTAAAAACCAAAATAATTATATTTGTACATATCAAAATTGAAATTTTGTGTGTTATATATATAAATATCAGATCAAAAATATAAATATAGAATATATATTAATTAATTTCGAAATTAATAATAAATATAGTAGGGTTATTTTATTTTATTCCATGTGTTGGGACACTTGTATTTAAAAAATTTAAGATAAGATTAGATAAGATTTGGATAAGGAGATAAGATTAGATAAGATTATGATAAGATTGGATAGATTAGATAAAATTGGATAAGATTGAATAAGATTATGATAAGATTGGATAAGATTAGATAAAATTATGATAAGATTGGATAGATTAGATAAGATTGGATAAGATTTTGATAAGCTTGGATGAGATTAGATAAGATTATGATAAGATTGGATAGATTAGATAATATTGGATAAGATTATGATAAGATTGGATAAGATTATGATAAGATTGGATAAGATTATGATAAGTTTGGATAAGATAATAATAATTAGAAATTGACGTAAAGTATATAATAATTCTATTTCTTACAACAATTGCTATAAATAGGGGAGCTTAGCACCCCATTTTTGTCATACTAAATCCCACCTAGAACACACCCACCCATACTCACTCCACTCTCAACACACAAAACACTCTCCTTTTATAGCATATCTTCCACACACACACACACACACACACACACACACACATATATATATATATATATATATATCAATAAACCCTTCTTTTTACATACATATATACCTATTAGCCTTCTATATATCTCCCTATTTCCTCAAACACTCTTGAAAAGGAGGGTACCAACTCGATCAAATCAAACCAAGTCTATAAACTTGATAAGCTCCTTAGGTGAGTGCCTTTTACTTTCCTTACTGGGGCAATGAACTATATGCTATAAATATTATTGTTTGTATAGCCTACCCTGTTGTATTTATGTTATCCAATCTTTCTGAAATTATATCTTGCTCCTCGTGTTTCAACAAAATATTTCTCCAAATTATAAGTCAAGTTATATCTAAAAATATTGCATTTCTAATATTATATCTGTCCTAAAATGATTTCTTGACACCTTGGGGATATCATATTTTAATTATATTTTTATGTATCTCGGGTGTAAAAATCGATTATCGCTTTATCAATAGTTTGTGAGCCATATCTGTTTTGTTATACCTGTTTACGCTTGGGGACGCCCTTGGTAAGTTGGGCCCAGGTACTTATAAAGGGAATTCTATCGGGCGGAACGGACCGTCGATGGTACCTTTTATATGATACCATTCAGTGAAACCAATTTCTACTTACAGTCAAAGGATGACTGTAGTAGAGATTAGAGTGATGTATTGCATAGATGCGTGATACATCTCCGTTCAGTTTAATGTCGAGGTCGCTCCTTGACGAGGCAGGTATAAGGGTATTTGTTATGTTTATCTGTTTTAGGTAGTCATAAGGTTGGAGATTCCGTTCATAGCTCACTATCCGTCTTGTTCAAGTTTGTATGTACGCGCTTCATACTACAATGCACTTTTCCGTAATTTATAACTTTATTGGTTTTATGAATATTATTTTTTTGCATATATATCTATATGTATAATTCCGGCCTCACTAAGTCATTTGGACTTACCACCCTAAGTTCTTTCTGTTCATTGCCTCAGTTCCAGGAAAAGAGGTTGAGGGAACTCGATTAAGGCGATTGGTGCGTTACAAGTCATTAGTATATAGTCCTTTATTCTGTATAAAAGATTCGTTAGTTTAATGGGAAATAGCAGCTCACTATTTAAAGTGTTGTACTTGGATAGATTATTACCATATAATTCTATATAAGTCAATTGCGTGTTTATTTTATCGCAATTTTGCTATTGGGCAAAATAAGTATGCAAGTATTGGGTACCACTCAAAAGTAAATAAATAAATAAATAAGTACTCAGCAAGACCGTTGAGTGAGCCCTACTCGTATAGGAAGATCCTAGTGAGGGGGGGGGGTGTCACACTTGCCATTTAATCATATATATACTTCTTTATTACTATTCATCTTGCTATATATATATATATATATTACATATTTACAAACTTGAACACATCACTTTCTACCAACAAAGGTATGCGTCATGTACCCTCTAACCCCTTTTTAATGAATTGAGCATTAGTTATATCCTGGAACTTTGAGTATGTTAACGACTTATATATATATATACACACACACACACACAAACCACTGTTTGTGAATAAACACAAACCACTGTTTGTGAATAAAGATATACACGTAATTACATGTAGGGATAAACATTTTTTACCATCCAAACTTTTCATGTTCTTGGACTTTACCATATAATTTTTTTTTTTTAGCGTTTGCCTTCTAAACTTTGCATTTTTTTTATATTATCATCTAAGGGCATTTTTTGATGGAATATTCCTCCGGAATTCCATCACATGCATGTCACGTGACATTAAGTAAGGGCAAATGCATCATTTTACATAGGATAAATACTTTTAACCCTCCAAACTTTTCGTATTTTGGGACTTTACCATATAAACTATTTTGTTTTTGGTCATTGTCATCTGAACTTTGCGTTTTTTTACATATTACCATCTAAGGGCATTCACATGTATGTCATGTGACTCTAACTAGCTGAAATGAAGCATTTGCCCTTAGCTCCACCGAAAAATGTATGTGTAAAAAAATGCAAAGTTTAGATGGCAAACGGTAAAAAAAAAGTTCATATGGTAAAGTCTAAAAACACGAAAAGTTTGGAGGGTAAAAATATTTATCCCTTTAGTATATATATTTAACTTTCTATATCTTTGTACTTTGCATAATTTCACAGGTACTGTAAAATGAACCAGGCTATTCAACATTCGACTTAGAATAGATTATACAAAAAGTATGTTTGAGCTTGATTCATTGAGCATAACATATCAAATTTGAACGCTTTGTTTTGTTTGATAAAATTTGAGGCATAGTTCGAACTCGACTCGATTGATTACTATATGGTAATATGTTTACAAAGGATCAAATAATTTGAACTTAACTAGAGTTTGGCTTGATTGAATCTTATTTGATTTTGGCTTGTTCAATAATCAGTGCAAACTCAAACATAATTTCAAAATTAATTAAATAAAATTCAAATCAAACTTAAACAGTATTATGTTTGACCTAGATCACATAGTTCTACTATAACTCGTCTCGCTCTCACGCCCAGTTCTCACTTTAAGACGAATTAAGATTTATTAATCATCACATTAAGTTTACCGCACTTATATTTTAGACATAATCATAAAAAAATACTAAAAATCTGACAGTCACTCGATAGATAAACTCTTCCAACTATCTTTTTGATTTAGTTCATTAAGAAAAATTAATTACATCTTAATTAAATACTGTATAAATAAATTTCTATTGATATAATTAGTATCTAGTAATTCTAATTGCTAGATAGTAAGTATATATACGAGGACACAATAAGCTAGTTTTTTAGGGTACTGTGCGACTAGCTTTTGGTGTATTAATTAAGTATTCATATGAAAAGAATTTTAGTTTGTAAGAAAAATTGACAAATTTAGTCAATAACATTAAATTATCAATGTTATGATTCAAGTGTAATATTTAATAAAATTACTTTTGCTTATACTACTTTTCAAGTGTATTTTGCATTGAATATGTATAATTTAAAATTATATATAAAATATTTTTTTTAGACGTTTTAAGGCGCTTTCACACTCAATTTTTGTTTTAATTTTTACGCTCTTGCACACCCGCATTCACTCACGCACCCGCACACGTACTCGCATTATGTGACTTAGTGTTTGACTGGACTCTATTCAGTTACTCCCCTACGTATAGACTCTATCTAACCTATTATTTCAAATTAAGATATTCAAATTCATTCACCTCAAATTATTGAATGAAATAAGTTACAGTTTAACACCTCCTTCATTAAAAAAATTTTTAGGAACGACTCAAACTCGATCTATTAGATAAAAGAATAAAAATAAAAGTATATGTTCAATAAATCAAGCCACTCAAGTTCGATTTGTGTTCTATTTAATTGACATTCATCAAAAAGTTAATCATTCTAATCATTAAACTAAAACGATCAAGCACACACAACAATGATGACATGTATAAACGATGCATCACACGATTAATAGGTAAATATGATTTCATACAAACTTATAATAAACTTCAGTTGAAAAAATAATTATTTTATTTAAAAACTATCAAAATACAACAATATGTATAACACGTACTTCCTTTATTTTTGAAAGTAATAGATAATTTAGTTGCAATACTCACGCGTTGTCTAAGCTCAATTTAGTAATTTGGTATGTAAAATCCTCATGCATCTCGTTACATATATAATGATATAATTTTTCAATTAACACAAAATATCTAGTTGTACAAATTTTTGGTTCTATCTTAATTCTATATCATTCAATCTATTTCAAAATATTTTATAAAATATCGTTAGGTCCTCAATATTTAAAATGCCACAATAATCAAGTCTCAAGTCCAAATGCCCAAATTAAATAATTTCAATTCAATCAATTTAATCCAAATTCCATATAAAATCAACTTAATCAGCCTACAAATAAACTCAAATACCCAAAATTCAAAGTCAACGAGCCAAGAGGCACGTTATGCCCGAACGTCGCTGGACCTTCATTGGGCTATCGTTGAAAAATTCAACAAAAACACCAGTAGATTGGCCTTGCCGCCACACACCCCCCCCCCCCCCCCTCCCAATTAAAAACCCTCAAATCAATTTCATGAAAATCCAAGCCATTTTGATTTAATTGGTCAAAAACCTCTCGAAACCCTAAATTAACTTCAATATTAACTATCTCATATCCAACTCGTCAAAACCCACTCTACATTTGCTGAAAATCACCACCGAAATGGTGAAAACCATCACCACCACCATTGTTGTTGCCATTTTTCTAGCCAACAAAATATCAAAATATCACCACCATTTGTTTCTCTCATCGAGCCAATCAATTTGGTATATCTACTCGCTCTATTTGGCCAATAAACGAGGGACTTATGAATGAAACAAGTTTTGATCTCTATATGTATATATTGTGTATGTATGTGTAGGTGTGTGTACGTGTTGAAGAAGGAAGGAGAAGAAGTTGATTAGACAATTTTTTTTCAAAATTTGCACTTAGCCCCTAGGTTCTCAACCACCTTATCATGACCCCTAAGTTTGGAGTTATTTTCAGTTTAGTCTAAAAGTATGTCAATTGAGTTCCACAAGTTTAATTGCTCCAAAATAGACCCCTAACATTAGAAATCAAGTACAATAAACTCTTCTATTCCTTTCAATTAGGTCCTCATACTTTAGTATGTAATAAAAAGTTCCTTACCAATTGTTCTCCAATATGTGGGGTGTTACTCCTAAACTTTATTCTTTTTCTCCCGGTGCTTTCTCTGCTAGGTAGCTCCCTCTATTTACATGGAGAAAAAAAAAATTGAGAATTCGGCAAGTTCAAGAAGTTAAGAAAATCATGCAGCCCAAATAAAGATTTGTTTGCCAAAGTTTATCCCTTTTTTTTATTAAATTTGGCAAAATGCCAAAGATGCATTGAATTGCATCCAGTTGGCAGGGGGGATTCATTTTCTCCGTATGCTCTGCCTTTAATTCATGTTTGTGGCTGGTATGATTTCTACATGTCATGCACTGATATCTTTTGTGAAATTGCAATATCCTCTTACTTCACGCACAAAATTTAAATATAAATTTACTTCTATTTAATTCAAAATATGTGTAAAGTTATACTAAAATTCATATAAAATTTAAACACGTCAACACATGTAGAATTATATTAGATTTAAATTTCAATTTCTATAAGCTTATAGTTGTTGATAATTATCCAAAGAATTCAACACTTATCAAAAATCTAAGATAAGATATGTTACATGTTAATTCAAATTAAATGATAAATTTCTTATTTGTTTATGTATACTTTCATATTTCAACATTTATCAAATATTTTAATTTTAATGTATTAAAATTATCTATCACTTACTTATGTATAAATATGTCTTTCCATGCCTTGACAAGGCTAAATACTAGTTTATATATATATATATATATATATGTATTAACTTTGGATATCTTTGTATTTTGTAGAACCTCATAGGACATAGTACCTTCTTACTGTCCTATTTTTCTTTCTTTAGCAGGGTAGGTATATTTTAAACGATTAAATCAATGATCTAAATCAAATATAACTATCTATATTATACATATATATATATATATATATATTTATAAAATTTAGAATCTTTAAGGCCATCCACCTAAGCGCCAAATATATGCTCATATGGATAGTCTCATTATGTTTTATTTTGCCATGTATGAAATTATATATTAAATTTTAAAAAAAAATTGTGAATATCCATCCTTATCCAAAAGTATCTAAGATTTTTTTAGATAATTTTATTGATTACTAAATTTAAATTCATTTGTAATATATATCTGGCATATTTTTTGTGTATTTGAAAATTTGTTGAAAAGATATGTGATTATTCATTTTTATCCCAAAATATATAAGATTTTTTCAAATAAATTTGCTCATAATTAAATTTAAATTTAATATTTTATTATATATGAAATATTCTACATTTGATACACTTCTAAAAATTAGCTAGAAAAGTTAGCATCAACCTTTCAAACTCTTCTCCTCTTTTGAGATATAAGTTATTTGATAAAGAAACTTAAATACAAAATTAGTTTTGCATATAATAGCAATCACCATCATGAAAATTAGCTAACGAGAGTTTTCGTTTAAATGAAACGCTAGCCATTTCAACTTTTTTCATTCTCTGAAAACCTCGAGTTTTCTTAATTTCCAATCAAAATCCTGAAGGTTTCATTGGTCAGATGTCACGAGCTTAATGCAAAATTTTTTTTGTTTTTTTTTTGTTCCTCATTCAACATCCTCATTTCATTTTAAGGTGTCATGCATTCATAAACTTGTAGTTATTGATTTTTTTATGACATTTTGAAAGTTATTTTAATTTATTGATCCTTTCGAGCACTTTTCTGTACTGTACCCATTATTTTGTTTATGTTTCGCATTACTTTATTTTCCAAGATTTTTCATATTTTATTGTTTGTTTTAATATATTTTTGGTTCCCTTAATTTGTTGCACTATGAGGCAGCAAAGATTTTTGAAGGTTTCAATACCTAGAAGAATTTTGATATTTTTTGTTTTATTATATTTTATTTTTTGGTTCTGGATTAATCATATTTCACATAATAATTTTTTATAATATTAAAAATATTATAATTGTGTATTAATTGTAAGATTTTACATTTGATCTTTTATCCATGTTTAATATTTGGCTATATATAATTCTTTCTATCAATAATACGTTTGGTCATTGATTATTTTTATTTTTTATTTTTCATTTTTTATTTTTATTTTGCTCCATCAACAAGAAATATTGTTTTTAGGATTTGAGTACTCAATATTTAGTTTCATCGATTATTAGAGATTTTGCTTAATACATATCACTAAATTATTATATTTCTATTCATATAAATGTATATATATACATTGATTACATTTATTTTTATGTTTTATTTTTAGTTGACTCCATCAATAAGAAAGACATTTTTTAGAATTTGTGTACTTAATATTTCGTTTCATCGATTATCAGAGATTTGCTTAATACTTATCACTAAATTATTATATTTCTATTCATATATATATATGTGTGTGTGTGTATGTATATGATTCATTAACACATATATTTCTTTGTTTGATCTTTTTTTTTATTCGATTCTACCTTTATTTCATCAAAATGATTCATTAGGATTATGTTAGTTTAGAGTTTTTTTTCTTTGGTATGTTTATATATATATATATATATATATATTTATTAAATTTATTATTTTATTTTCATATTTTATTTTCAATAATTTAAATTTTTATGATTTATGTTCTACACTAGTGTATTAAGTTGGTATTTTCAAATCATTAACTTATTAAATACGTTTAAATATTTTTACCAAATTTATCATTTTTTTTAAATATGAGTTTTCTATAATTTGCGTTCTACATCAGGGGTATGATATTTAATTGTATTTGAATCATTCATTTCTTTAATACATTTAATCTTTTTCTTAAATTTTTTGTTTTATTTTCATACTTTATTTTGAGTAATTTGAGCTTTCTATAATTTGTCATCAAGCTTTCTTTTTCAAATGAAGATATATGTATGGAAGAAATGATTGTGCAATTATATATATAAATCATTTATTGATTTTTCATCTAAAAAAGTACAAAATGGAGTTGAATTTCAATATGCCTTTGTTAATTTCAAAAGAAAAAAAAAATACAATATATCTCATAAATATTTTTATTTGTCAACACGATATGATTTTTATTATTTTAACTATGCAACAACTAACAACTAATAAATAAATAAATATACATAATAATACATTTTTATAATCGTTTTCTTTATGAAATTAGTATCCCGTTTGATAATCTCATAATATTTTATCTTGCCACGTAAGTGAATTAATGTCGCTAGTTCAATTAAAAAATAAGTTCATCAAGATAATATTATTCATCTTAATTTATCTGTAAGAGTCCAAAATTTATTCAAATTAGTTCATCTCCAGTACAAAAGTTGTACAATATAAATCTCCCAAATAATTTGATGGTTCATAAATACAAATTCTTTTTCTTGATTTTAGTCTAACTTATTGGTAAGGAGTATAATTTCCATTTTAACTTTCTTTATCCTATTCTTTATGTTTTACATGTATTTATTCACTACAAAAAAATTGATTTATTGTGATGAAAATTTTTGTGACAAAAAATTCAAATTTCATCACAAAAGGTTTTTTGTGACAAAAAAAATTCGTCACAACTTCCTCACAAAATCCCCCTCGCATTAGGTTATTGTGACAATTTTTCTATTTGTCACAAATGATACAAAATTCTTAATTTATAAATTTTAATTTTGTAAATTTATTTATTAAATAAATTCAATGATAGATGATCATTATTATGTGAGAGACTATATATATACTTTGCAAACATGACCACATTCAATATGTGTGAAAAAAACAAAAGAGAGATATAATTTAGTTAAATTGTTAAAATTTTAATAGCATAATAATTTTTTTTAATTCAATTTTCGATATAAATATATATATATATATATATATATATATATATAGATATCTTTTTTAACTGCTTTAATTATTTATACTATCTACTTGAATTTTTAATACATTCATCAAATTTATAACGAGCAAAAAAAATTAATTAAAAATAAATAAAAATATATAAAGTAGAATAAAAGTTTGGAAAGAAGAATGCAAGAGATAAGAGAGAAGAGAATAGAAAAAAAAAAAAAAGATTATGCTCATACTTTTAATAAATTGTATAAAATTTCTCACCAAAACTTTTGAAAAATATTTGTAATATGTACGCACATGTTGAACGTCGAATATTGCCTATCTCGTTTTTAACTAACTAAGATTATAAGTGATAAATGATCATTATTATGTGTGACTATATATATATATATATATATATATATATAAAATTATGAGAACAAATTTTATTAATACTTGTATTTTTAAAATTTTTAAAATTTATTAATTTCTTAGCCACTATAAAAATACCTAAAAAAGTGAACATTATAAACAAAATTATTTTTGGGGTTTCTTTTGATTCATTTAATTTTTTTTTAGGATATCATGGAAAATATTCATTTGATATTCTTGGACAACTTATTTTATAACATTTATTCATTTAAGTTTTTTTTATCGAACTAGGAAAAATATTAAATTGATATTTTGTGAGGAACTTTTTTTTATAATATCATGTTATTAACTTATTGTGAGGGAAAAAAATCTTTTTTGTGATGAAAATTATATTTCCTCACATTAGTCATAGCTATTGTGAGGAAACTTCAATTTGTTTTAAAAAGCAGAATTTAATGTGACGAAATTATAATTCGTCACATTATGGTATGTTTATGTGACAAGATACAATCTCCTCACAAATATCTTGTCACAATAAATACATTTTTTTGTAGTGATTGATTTAGATGTATTGTTATTATTTCATTTCAAGTTATATATTCTATATTTCTATTATTCACTTTTATCATGCGTTAAATTTCATATATGCTCTTGACATTTCCAATGATTTAAGTCATAATTATTTTAAATAATGAAAAATAATAAATAAAGATACTGTAAAATATAAGAATACATATTACCTATCATTTTGTATATTATAAGCTACCTGTGCCCTGGCATAGGGGTTATAAATAGTTGTTATATAAATGAGCAACACCCTTTATAAATAACTACTTTTGGTCTGTCCATTTTTTGGTCTCTCAATTTCTTTTTTTTCCTCTCTTTTTTACTTTCTCTCTCCTTTTACAGGTTCTTTTTATTTTCTTTCTATTTTTTCTCTCCCTCTCCCTCTCTTCCCTCTCTACTATCTTTTAGTCTTTTATCTTTTAATACTGCTTAATATAATTTTTTTTAATTTCTTTGTAAGTATTTTCTCATTTTTTATTTTAAATTATTTTATTTGTACTAATTACTAATTTTATAAATATATTAAAAACAATCAAAAATATTTTGATTGTATAGATATTGCCAAAAGCAATTTAATATGCCATTAAATTAAACTATTTTTTCATTATGCACATATTGAGTATGTCAATATTATTAATTACATTTAATAATCAATTATCGAGTCAAAAAACTATCAAATAATAAAAAAACACAAACTATACAATAGAATAACAAACTAAGATGTAGTAGAATAGGTTCTGTGGCTTTAGCCCAATGGTGAGGGCTTGAGCTTAACACCATTAAGGTCCTGGATTCATGACCTATTGTTCTTTACCCTTCTCCCTACTCCTTTGGGTAAGTATGTGTGTGCACGATGTCCAAAAGAGAAGCTGTAATCTATATCTATACTAGTAATAAAGTGTTTAGGCGGTCTAATTACTATCTAAGTCTCTTTGATATTTCTTTTTGTGTCTCTACTCTGATTCACTTTCTCCCTCCTATCTCTTCTCTCTTCTCCCACTATTAACGCAAGTTTTGTTTCTCTTTTCATATCTCTTTTATCTTTTTTCTTTAACTTTTTATTTCTTATTTATTTGTCAATCTTATAATTCTATCTTTATTTTAAACTATTTTTTTATAACAAATTTTATAAAATACAGACATTAACAATAATTAAAAAAAATATATAGTAATATGTAAAATCTAATGAATATTTTAGTTTTATATTCATAATTTAAATATGTAATGAAATTATATTTTAGTTTTTCATTTTGCACATATATCGAGTGTGCCCCACCGACTTGTATGTATAATTCAGAAACCTTGAGGCTATCCAAATAAGCGTCTACGTGAATAGTCTCATTTAATTCTATTTTTCCATGTATGAAATAAACTAAGAGTCCGTTTGGATGGGCTTTTTTTGGAGAAGAGGCACTTATTTTTTGAAAAAAGAAAACACTTTAGATAAAAAAAAATGTGTTTGGATGAGCACTTTTTAAAAAAAAGCAGAAGCCATAAAAAGGGCTAGAAAAGGCTTTTTTTAGAAGCTACTCCAAAGTAGTTTCAAATAAAAACACTTTTAATTACTGTATCCAAACGCAAAACTACTTAGCTTAAAAAAAACTCTACTATAAAAAGCACTGTTTGATAAGCACTTTTTTTAAACACATCCAAACGGGCTCTAAGTTAGATTGGTACATCAACAAAATGGTACTTGAACTTAAGGAGATTTTAAATAGTCAAGGATTCCCAAAAAATAGTTGAATATAAGGGATTCCGTCACTTTATAAATAAATTTTTATACAAACATATAATTTTCAATTAATTAGCATTATAGGTAAAGGTAAAATTAATCCTTTAGCTATTTCCAATAGAAATCTCTCATCAAATTTTGAGTCCATTTGGATGGATTTCTTCTAGAAAATTAGCACTTATTTTTTGAAAATAAGCACTTCAGTGAATTTTTTTTTGTTTAGATGGACTTTAAAAAAAAATAACAAAAGTTAGGAAAAAGCCCAAAAGTGACCTTTTTTAAAAAAATATATGCAAATTTACTTTAAATAGAAACACATTTAAAGCACTTTTAATTATTACGTCCAAACACAAAATTGTTGGTTTAAAAAAAAAAAGACTCCACTAGAGAAAATATGACTCGAG